>JAQMRL010000012.1:22900459-22937959 GCA_035578175.1 Catonia carolina
ATTCAAAAGATGAAGATGTAGTAAGGGTCTCTTTATTGAAGAAAGTCAGATGTCTTTTAAAGGAACTTAAGACGAAAGTGCATACTGGAAGGTATACATTATTTTATCCTTAAAGTGTGTGCGTAGCAATCTATTCAATTTAAGAACAATAAGCAACCCCAAGACCCAATGAGATGAGGATGATATGTATGATGTGTAAATGAAATTTAGTCTTGTAAAGACTCAGACCTACCATTCCAGAGAGTATGGTTAATTGAAGTTCACCGGTAAACACTGTCTAGTATTCAAATCCATATAATAGTAACTATCTTTACTAGGATTTGAACCACGGAACCTTCTTCTCCTTACCTCAGCTCTCAAACAGCTGACCACAACTAGACTAACCCGGTGCCAATATAAATAATGACAGAATTAATCTATGTTTAATCATGAGTAAAAATATGAAATAAAAACAACCTAATTATGATCATGAATAACTAAATGACTCAAAATTAAAAATTATGATCATAAATAACACAAAATGAAAATCAACCTTTGTAGGATATAAAATATGGAAAATCACAAATTGATGCTAAACTAAGCTCTATAGAAAAGAATGCTTGAAATAAAAGTTGTAGGGTTTTAACTGCCTAACTTCTAACTGATTTTGATGAGCAAAGTACAGAAAATCACTAATTGACGCTACACTAAGCGTTGTTGAAAAGAAATGTTTGAAATAAAAGTTGTAGGTTTTTTAAATTTTTTACCACTTCGATTACGTATACTTTTGTCGTAAAATGCATATGAAGTCCGAAATCTTAAAAAAAAATAATTTTTACCACGTAAGCACGACCCCTGACAAATTTCAGCTGATGTACTGCTTATCCTATCTTGAAGAGCACAAAAATCTAGTAACCAAGGTAATTATAAGAAAAATAGTAGGTGCCGTTTTTTAGAAAATCACAAAAAGTGAAAAATTTCCCAAACAAACTACTACTTCTAGGTGACTGATTTCAACGAACATGTTTGGTCCTCTTATGGTACTTAACTTAAGTTTCAAGTTTCAACTTCATGTGGTATTCGTTCTTAGGATATTTTGTACACACACACAGACAGAAAGACATACATACGCACAGACCAAACTTGATTTTGAAAAATCAACATGAAAACAACTTATTCCTGTACATTCATGTAGGAAAAGAGAAAGTACTATAGTAGACAAAACTACTGAGATGGTCTTTTGTATTCATGTTAAAATATTTAATTCTATTTGTGTTTCAGTGTTCCACTAGAAAAGTATACAGCAAATCTTGAAGAACTTCAACAAAAGGTATTTTTATTAGAAAAATACACAAAATTTTAATAAAATTAAGTTAGAGCAGCTAAGGTGTACCTGTCTTCAGATAATGCTGTTCTCAGGTTTATTTTTGCACATTGAAAAGCTGGATCTTGCCATACTGGTACTGCTTTTACTGGACAAAGTAAAAAACTAATTTAAGGTGTGATGTACCTTTTATTGGAGCTTTTGGATTGTACCTGAGGTGGCCTTACAAGAATACACTTGGTACACGGTCACCTTGTTGTCACTCCAATCCAAAAGGGGAACCTGGATTCAATAAAAAAAGAAACACCACTCCCACAAACAATGTTTCATTTAATTTTACTCAAAAGGAACAAGTAGCAATGACAAATAATAGTTTTGCAAAAAAATCAAATAACAGATTCAGAATTACTAACTTTATAGTGAGATACAATCCCCAAAAAACTACATTTTGCAAATTAAATCTTAAATATGGTAAGAATTAGATACAGAATAAACAAGTTAATGCAAGTACTTAATAAAGAACTAACAAATTATTTAAAAAAAAAGAATAGCTTTTAAATTATTGTTTGGCCAAACCCTACTGCTCAGTTGGGGTATAAACAATTAATTTTTTTTTTGACTATACAAGATAATTTTATTTGCAACTGTATAAAATAACAACACGCAAATTTTATAAAAAAAGGATACAAATATTGACAAATTTTAAGACATTGAGGAGATCACTGCCCATTGACAGTACTCCAATCGTAATCTTTAAGTTAGTTCATTATTTTCTTAATTTTATTTTGTTTTGCTTTAATTTTGACGTCTCATGATATCCCTACTCCAGAGCCGTTTCAGTCTTCGTATAGGGGCAGTTGGTAAATCTGGTGTATCTAGGTCAACAATGAGCTGGTTTGGATATTTGGTAATTTCTTTTTAAATCGTGTGTATGTGCGTAAGAACACATCGTTGATGTATGGGACGTTTAAGCCCGTGAGAAGTGTATCGTTCGTTACGTATGAGGGAGCACTAGTTATCTGTCTTAACCGTTTGGACTGAAAGCGTTGTATTTTCAAAATGACCGATGGTTTGGCATAACAGTAAATTTGGCTGCTATACATCCAAACGAGTCTAAGGTAACAATTTCTTTTAAAATTAATTTATTATTTTTACCCGAGCTGGCCAGTTGGTTTTGGCCAACCAGTTATTTAATTGGTATTTTTTTTTTTAAATAATTTGATAGTTTCCTTTGATATATCATTGCTATAACCTGTTTATTCTGTAAATAATTCGTATTGTATTTAAAACTTAATTTGCCAATGTCATTTTTTTAGGATGATAATATCTTGCTATACATAATTATTAATTTTGTATCTTTTATTCAGTATTTTTTTACAATTTTTTGTCTTTGTAACTAGTTCCTTTTGATTAAAATTAAATTAAAAATTGTTTCTGGAAGTGGTGCATTTTGTATTGAACCCTGGGTTCTTCTTTTGGATTGGAGCGACAACAATGTGACCCTGTACCAGGTGCATTCTTTTAGCGGCACCTTTGGTACAGGATTCTTGTTGTCCTCCAATAATTATGTCCTTACCTTTTGATTACTAAATGGACTATATCCTCCAGTTCCTAGAGATACAAATTATGCATGGATGAGGAACATTGGTTGCAAAGGTTGGTCTTCCACAAAATTCAAATCTAGAGGTTGAACAACCTCATCAGGGACTTGACTTCTTCAGGTGACGGAAGAATCCCATAAAATAGTAGCTGTTACTTCTCCAGGTAGATTCTGTGTTCATAAATAGTAAAATCTAGTGTGATACAACAACTAAATCTAGTGTGATACAAAATCTAGTGTGGAGGACAACAAGAATCCTGTACCAAAGGTGCCGCTAAAAGAATGCACCTGGTACAGGGTCACATTGTTGTCGCTCCAATCCAAAAGAAGAACCCAGGGTTCAATACAAAATGCACCACTTCCAGAAACAATTTTTAATTTAATTTTAATCAAAAGGAACTAGTTACAAATGACTTTCTCATGCCAATGTAAATAATGAAAATTATAACCTAATTTTATTACTGAGTGAATTGATGCAAAATACCTCTGTAGAATGTAAGAATACGGGAAGTCACTTATTGACGCTAAACTAAGCTCTGTTGAAATAAATGCTTGTAGACTTTTTCTATAACTTTGATTATATGCATTTACCCTAAAATTTACATTAAGGCAGAATCTTAAAAACCCCACCTTTTTACCATGAGAGCACAGCTACTACAAATTTCGCTTACTCTATCTTTGTAGAGCATAAAACATGTAGTAAATGAGATGATTTAAAAAAATTTAAGAGCTGTTTTTGAGAATAAACCAAAAATGTTAAAACTTTATGGATAAACACTACTTCCAGTTGACCAATTTTTATTAAAATATTCGTGTGGGGTACTCTTGTGGTACCTAACTTAAGTTCCAAGTTTCAACTTTGAGATATTTTGTTTATACTTGCACACACACAGACCATTCAGTAAAAACCTGGTTTTTGAGTTCAGGGCGAATGAAATGTGTATTTTTGGTGTAAATGGATTTTGAAAAATTGGTATAAAAACAATACTTTTCTTCACTTAATATTCATGAAGGGCAAGAGAAAGTAATAATGATTTCTTTGTAAAGAAAAACTTGTAAATATTTTTGTACACACTAGCTGCCTGTCCCGGCTTCACCCAGGTGTAATTTTGTTTTATTTCAAAAATTTTTAAATTTGGTGTATTCATAATAACAAAACTAAGATTTTCTGATAATAGAGCTATTAGTTTGAAATTATAAATATTTAAGGGTTTATGCGTAGAATACCTTTTTCAACCCCTCAGGGGTATATTTTACAAATTGTTATGGAGTAATTTTTAGGTGTATAATACGTAACTTTTACATCGAGTTTCAGCCATCTAGCTTATCAGGAAGTAAGTAAACCGAAAATATAGGTTTAAGGGTTAAACACCCTTTTCAACGCCTTAACCGAGGAATATTGAAATCACTAATGTTTAACTTTTCTATTTACCATAAAAGGAAAATTTCAGCTTTCAAAATATTATGTAAGTAGGAGAATTAGTGATGTGTGCATGAGTTAGTGAATCAATGAGTCAAGTAATTCAGTTAACCCAAGTTAAGTGAATTGCACATTACATGATGATTTTGCAGACACATCCCTTGTGTTAGTCGAGGTCTTACTGTATATAACAATTGCAGAATTTGAATTAAAATGTCTTGTGTAACTGTAAGTCTGTAAGGTAGAAAACCATGTTATGTATACCAGGGGTCTCCAACCTTTTTTACTCAAGGGCCACATTGTAAATTTTTGGAGGAAAGGCGGGCCAGCAATATTTCAGGACAGAAAGTCTAGCCCCCCCCATACACCCTCGAAGTTTTCTCTAATTAAGAGCTCAGTGGTGGTTTTTGAGATTTTCTTGCTTAGTTTTTTAAGTTGCTATATTTCCTTATAATATCTTTGTTGTTGGCTAACTAAAATTCTTTACGTGATTTTAAAAAAAAGCTGTGACCAAACAAATAATTATATTTGCTATAAAATAATATTTGTTCTGTAAAAGGAGTTTTCAAGTAGGCTTAATGAAAACACAGGATGATACAAAACCAAATCTTTTCAATTTACTACAAAATGTACTTCATTGAATTTTAAAGAAAACTTGACAATACATGAGTTTACAACAAGTGTAAAGCTTAAAAGGAACAATTATTTTTTAGTGAGAATATTGCATTTGTTTGCCACTTAAAATTTCAGCCCATTTAGGGTCAAACAATGGTTGATCACCACTTGTTTACAGCTAGTTTTACACTTATTAAGAAAAGAAGTGGCAAGTGAGAGACGACTACTGTACTCATATTTAATGGTAAAAATACTTAAAAGGATATATTAAAAAGGATATATATATAAAAGGATATATTAAGGATATATTATCAAATAAAAACTTTTTCTCAGTATGCTAGCTTTCCGCGGGCCGGAAAAAAATCTGTTCGTGGGCCGGATGTGGCCCGCGGGCTGGAGTTTGGAGACCCCTGATGTATACTCTTGATAAATTTAGTGTATATACCGAGTGTCCCACGAAGAGTTTGCTATTTTTGAATTAATGATGGAAAGTAATTTTATTTGCATAACCATTTTAAATTGGTGATTACGATGTTACTTAAGTAATAAAATGAAAGTGATAAATTATTAATGAATACAATTTGTTTCATTAATCTTTATTCGAATTTATTTTCATCAATAGCTGTGCTGATTGATTTGGAATGGCAAAAACAACTGTTTTTTTTTTCTATTTGAATCCTATTGTAAATATACGTGGTTTTATTACCAAGATTATTGCTCATTTTTGATATTATTTTCTTATTCTGTTATTTTGTTTTGATCAATCATAAGCAAATGAAACTCGAGGGTACTTTTTTTACATATCTATTTATTATAACTGTAAAGTTTCCAGTCTGTAGAGTGTGGGATACGTCTGGCATATTAATTTAAAAATAGCAACCTCTTTGTGGGGCACCCGATATATAAAATGTTTATGGAAGTGCTTATATGAATCACTTCCAGTACCAATTTTAGTCTGGATGAACAAGGTGGTGGTATTGAATTAGTTTCTTTAGTTAAGAATTTAGGATTAACTGAGAGTTCTATGACAATAATCATGTTTGTTTTTTTGTTTCCAGTATCCAATAAGAGATAAATGGTTGTTAATAAAATCTAGTATAGTATTATTATTCGTTGTAATTATGTTTTTTCTCCATTCGATACCCGAGTTAAATTTGTCAATGGGTTGGGCAGCCGTCCTTGGAGTATCATTATTATTATTATTGGCAGATAAAGAGCATGTAGAAGGAGTACTTGCAAGAGTCGAATGGAGTACTTTAATATTCTTTGGAGCTCTGTTCATTTTAATGGAGGTAAATATACTTTTGTTCTAACTTTTTTTCTTCAACTCTACAGAGTGGTGTTTTCGTCACTTTCCCTACACAAAGGGGACTGGGACCCAATTAAAGTCAGTAGGTGTTAGGAATGTATAAATCAAATAGTCTAACTTTTCTAGTAGAATACAATGCGTGGTGTTAACTAGAGTTGTTGGGAGTAAATATTTTATCTAGAAAACTTGAAGTTAAAGCTGGTGTTCCACAAGAGTCAATTTTAAGCATCATTTTGTTTCTATTGTACAATAAGATGCGAGAAGTAATAATTATCTAATGGCAGAGTAGTATCTAATGGCACTATTGAATTGTCCCACAAATGATATAGCTAAATACAATATCTAATATAACTAAGTAATAGCTAACATAACTAAATGGTGATTATGTGAGAAAATAATGTAATACCTACACTACAATCATTGTTAAGTTTTAACAAAATATATTTGTACCTGAGAAGTAAAAGGTGTTTACTCCATTTTGGTAATTTTTCAGAAGAGCCAATAAGTAGCAGTATTATCTTTTCATTATTGTAACAAAATTTCAGTAGGTGTTAGACACTTTAAATTTACACCCAGTTTCAACAGAAAATGCTTCTTATCTACAAATTTATTATTTCATAACTTTGTCAACTTCTATACTCCTTCCCACCCAAACAGGACTTATATAAACCTTACTTACCTTATAAAAACCTCAACGGCTTTCTGCTTTGAGTCACTTTTTTACGTTCTACGTTAGTGTTAACTCAAATAAATGTACAAGTTGAAAAAACTTAAGTGAAATACCTAGTGCTAACACTACTTTTATAAAGAAGCGGGATTTTATACACAATGTTTTAAGAAAATTTAAAATTTACTAGTAGCCTACTGTTTAGCAACAGACAAATAAAACACCAAATTCTACAAAATTCAAGCAAAATTTACTTGACTATCAGTAAGACACATTCAATAACGATTTTACAAAAACTTTTGTACATCAACTACAAAATTTAAGCATTAGAGCATTTATTTCTGATTTTAAAGGCAGTTTTAACTCAATTTTGCCAAAATTGGAGTTAACAATCTTAATTTTACCTCTTTGGTACAGATATTCAGTTTTGTATTTAAAAAAATCTTGGATCATCACTTTTTGGATGTTCCTTGTACTGCTGCTGTTTCAATCAAAGTGCCTGAGACTAATAACTGCAACCGCATGGTATGTAACCAATGAAATACTGCACAATAAAAACTTAAAATGTGAATAAATAAAATAAATAAATAATAGAGTAATTATTTTTAAATATTTTCAGGCTTTGTCAAGATTAGGTTTGATTGATTGGATTGGAAAACAAACTGAAGAGTTGATAATGTCAATTGATAAAAACTATCGTTTGGCAACTGCATTATTATTGATACTTTGGGTATCCGGATTGGCTTCAGCGTTTGTTGATAATATTCCATTAACTACCATGATGGTCAAAATTATAACAAGATTAAGTCAAAAAGAAGGATTGGAGTTGCCATTGCAACCATTAGTATGGGCTCTTGCGCTAGGTGCTTGTCTTGGAGGTAAAGTATTAATTTTTAGGAAGTAATTATAAAAACGATATTAGCAAAACCCCAGCAGGAAAGGTCTGTTGTTTCTTTTAAAACTCATTGATTGGTTTGTGGTTCAAATCACAAAAATTAATAAATTTTATAGTCACTTTTTATCCATAACAGGCAGGTGGAGTATTGGATTTTTTTTGCATTCGGTCTGTTACTTCTAGGGCTATAAAAAATAGTTCTGTTTCTTATCATGTGATCAGCCAATTATATGACTGAACGATTTCAGAATAGAAGAGGTAGAGGTGTAAAGACATTAGTCAGAGTTATCTTCTCTGAGAGCAAGGAATTTTATTAACAACCAGACCCTGTGGTAGAAGTGAGAGTATCATTTTCAGGTTGGAAAGTAGATGATTTTCAGAGTACCTGGTATGCTGATAAGTATACTTTTCCACTCAGTGAGGAAGTCATAGTAAACCACCTCACTCCTTGTTTTACTTAGTAAAGCCTCTAGATAGAGGTTCAAACCAGCCTTTCGGCTGATGACCTTAACAACGACAGTCACTTTAAATAATATAAGGTGCAACCTCATTATCTGGACTAACTGAGACCGGAAGAGATCCGAATGATTGAAAATCCAGGGATTTACCAGAGACAGTTGGAAACACACAATAAATAGTTATACTAACAAATAATAAAACTTACATTTAATTAACTTATACCTATCCAATACATTTGAACAAATACGTACAATATTTAAAGCCAGTCTGAACGATGTTCAGACTGCCCTTTAAAATTAAGCAAAAAATAGAAAAAAATATGTAAAAAACCTAAAAATATCAAACCTGATATACAGAGTGTCCCACGAGGACCGAAATAATTTACATGCGTGTTCCTCTTATCAAAATAATTAAAAATTTTCATATAAACATAGGTCCGGAAACGCTTTGTTGGCAAGTTACGGCTGACGAAAGATTTTGCCTTGGGTTCAGAGCCCAAGGATAGGACAGTTAAGGATTTGACCCGATAAATTGAATAAAATAGGTTTTATAAATACTATATCTTCAGTAGTTTTCATAATTTTCAAAGTAAAATTTAAAAATCTTTCGTCTGAAAACAGTGTTGTTTTAGCTTTACTGTACAATTACTTCGTTAAATGACCGATAAATAGGTAAAATGTTTGATTGAAACTTGTAGAGAATTTAATTCTGAAAATATCGATGTAAAGTAAACTTTAAGTATCATTACAACAAGTAACATTAAAATATCGATGTAAACTTTTAAGGCCAATAAAAGACAGATACAAGAAATTGGATTTTTCCAAATCAGAAAATCGATTTTTGATTTATTTATAACTAATTTAAAAATTATTGAAATAAAAAAAATATATATATACCCGGGTAATGCTAGTGTATTCGTATAAAGCAAAAGGAAGTAAAATAATCAACTAAATATGTACACAAAAACTAGTAAAAAATTATGATGTTATTGTTCTAGGAAATGGAACGCTGATTGGAGCGTCATCAAATGTTATTTGTGCTGGAGTTGCAGAACAACATGGATACAGATTCTCATTTATGGAGTTCCTAAAGTAAGTACTTGTGAACAAAATCTAAATATTTTGTGTAATCTCTTACTTACTCGAATCTATCCACAGTATCCTTTCTTCTCTCTCACCAGTGTCATTATTTAGTTCTTTTGTCTTTTTGGCACTTCTCTGTTTGCCTCTAAAATTTCTTAGTTTCAAGTTAGCTCTCCACCGTGCTTGTGGACTACCTGTAGTTCTCTTTACCAGCTAGGATCTCTATTACTGAACCTCATTTTTACTTTCTCTTCCCTATATGAATATATAGGAAGGAAAGTATCGTTTTCATGTCGATTTTTCGAAATCGAGTTTTCACCGGATCTATACGTTTTCAGACCCCCTGAACCCAAAAAACATGTTTTTAGCGATTGGTCTGTGTGTGTGTCTGTGTGTGTGTGTGTGTGTGAACAGAATATCTCAAGAACGGAACATCGTACGAACTTGAAACTTGAAACTTAAGTTACATACTACTACCGGACCCGACACGAACATTTTCATCAAAATCGGTCAACCGGAAGTAAAGGGTGATTCAAAAAGAGCGCCGGTTTTTAAACGGCTGGTAAATTTTTGTTTATCGGTTGGCAACATTGTTTGACCTCATTTCTATTTTGGAGAACATTCCGATTGACGATTCAGTTGTAGTTTCTCTTGTTCGCAGTGTAGTACTCTCGCAGTCTGTGTCTAACCATGGAGAAGTTTACTATTGCGCAACGAGTGTTAATCGTTAAAACATTTTACCAGAGTGGAGAGAGTTATGCGGCTACTGTCAGGCGACTTCGCGGTACTCTAGGATGTAATGAAGCACCGAATGAATCAACAGTTTGCAGGCTCATGAAAAAGTTTTTTGAGACGGGTTCAACAGTCGACCTTAAAAGTTCTGGACGTCGTCGTTCTGGCCGAACTGAGCAGAACGTTGCGTTGGTTCGTGACAGTGTGGCTGTTACCGATACCGTACGATGATTAGGGAGTTTTTGTGACGTCATTTGAATGGAATGGACATTGACGAGTTGTGGTTTCAGCAGGATGGTGCCACCTGTCACGCTGCACGAGAAACAATGTTGTTGCTCCGTGAACGGTTCCAGGATCGCATCATTTCTCGTAATTCCGACCATCAATGGCTACCAAGGTCGTGTGACTTGACGCCTTGTGACTTTCCTCTTTGGGGTCATCTGAAGTCATTGGTGTATGCCAATAAACCCCGAAACATCAATGACTTGAAGGAGGAAATTCGACGGGTTATCGGGCAAATGGAAGTCGAAACTTGTCGTGCAGTAATATCCAATTTCATGGACAGAGTTGATGCGTGCCAGCGCAGTAGAGGAGGACATATGCATGACATCATTTTTCATACATAAAATCGGAAGGAAAGATGAACTTGTTGATGTATTTATTTTCAGTTTTCAATAAAATAAATCTCTTAATTTGAGATATCAAAACCGGCGCTCTTTTTGAATCACCCTATAGTAGTTTATATGTAAAATTTTTCACTTTTTTGCGATTTTCTCAAAAACTGGTCCTACAATTTTTTTTAAAATCGCAAGGTTTACTCAATTTTTTATTCTCTACAAGATAGGGTAGGCGCCATTTTTGCTGAAATTCTGCGTGAGGCTGTTTTCACGTAAAAACATAGTTTTTTAAAGATTACGGCTTTAATATGCAATTTAGAGCAACACGTTATATAATAAAAGTTGTAGAGAATTTAAAATTCTACAACTTTTATTTCAAACATTTTTTTGTATAACGCTTAGTTTAGCAGTAATTAACGATTTTCTGATTTTTTCTCACGAAAACGTGTGAAAAATCGATTTTTTTAAGATTTCGGCCTTAGTATGCATTTTACGACAAAAGTGTATATAATTAATTTTATAGGAAATTACAAGATCTATAACTTTTATTTAAAGCATTTTTCACTACAGAGCCTAGTTTAGCGTGAAAGAGTGATTTCCCGTATTTTTAAGCCAAACCGAGTTCGATTTTCATTTTGCGTCTTTCCCTCATGATTAAAATAAGGTTATGTTTTTGAGGTTAGTTTTTTGTTTATTTCTAATGTTTTATTACTAATATTAGGTTTATTGTTAATTATTTGCACTGGCAAGAGAAAGTTGTGTGATTGTTTCACACCAGATTTTTCTATACATAATCTATCTGCCTCATTTCATGTTCGCTCCACAGCTATTTCTATTTATTAACCATAGCTAGGTAATTTGCAAAAGTAAGACCGTTTATCTTTATACCTTTCGTTGATCCTCCACTGTATTAGTACCCTATATTTTGTATTGGGTAAGAAATACTTAAAATACAATAAGTTTCTAGTCAAAAGTAATTATTTTATGTACGGAGAAAATAGTTCATTCATTAACAATTTTTGAAACAACTTGAAATTAACTGAATTAAGTTTCAACCCATAAAGTCACCTTTGAATTAAATTGTGTTACATGGAAGGTAACTTGTGCATTAGTTTCTACCTTGCTTATGTCACCTGAACAGAACTGTGGCCAAAACTAGTGCAATTTAACTTAGGTCATAAACTAATTCAATAGTTACTATCTAAGTTAGTACTGTAATTAATTATTCAGAGAGATCTTTTAAATAATTGTTTGTACGAGTATTTTACTATCGCCATAAAACTTCTAAATGACCACCTGTGTTGTGCAGGTGTATTTTCGGGAAAAATTAATAATAGTACTTTTACTTTCTCTTGCCCTTTATGAAATATATGTAAGGAAAGTTATGTCTCGATGGCGGTTTTTTCGAAATTGAGTTTTCACCGGAAATATATGTTTTCAGGCCCCGTAAACAAAAAAAAAATGTACTTACCGATGGTGTGTGTGTTTGTGTGTACGAATCTCAAAAAAAGAAAATTGTACGAAGTTGAAACTTTAAGTTAGGTATCATAGGAAGACCCGACATCAACCATTTCTTTAAAATCGTTCAACCGGAAGTAGTAGTTTAAACTTGAGATTTTACAATTTTTCTTAATATTCTCAAAAACAGTTTCCTATGATTTTATTTAAAATAACCTCATGTGGTAGTTTATTCTCATAACATCTCCACAACAAGTAAATGAGAATTCAGAGCGTGTTTTTATTAGTATTATAATAATAATAATAATAATAATAATAATAATAATAATAATAATAATAATTATTATTATTATTTATACTCTACATTTATTCTGTATTGTTTATTTATTTTATTATTATTTATTATTTATCGAGTTTTTATTATTATAGTTTCCACAAGCCGAGTCAGGGAGCATAACACCGCCACTTTCTCCAACTTGTATCTTTATTTTCCCCGCTCCAACTCTCTTAAGCTAATTTTCGCTTTTTCCTTATTGTCTTGTCACCGTCTTCTCCTTTGATTAGGCAGGCCTACTGTGCCCCCGGCCACCAAAGCTTCCGACAAACCGACAAAAGGAAGTTGATAGTTCCGACAGGGGAGGTAGGCCTGTATCGGTACTGCAGACGGCTTGTACCGCAGCGCTCTGGTAACAATATAAGAGCGCTCCACTGAGCCCAATAGTCATTCCATTTTCCTCTGCAGCTTCGACTGGACATCTACCATCGGCACACGGTTACCGGACTCCGATGAAGACCCATCCATGACCCTGCAAGAGAGATTACGATGTTTCGGCTCGCCGATCCGACATCGTCATCGCTCGCTGTCGCGAGAGATGCACACAGCGGTCTCTCGAGCGAGCCTTGCGCCCACTGGATCCCAACAAAGCAGCCATCGACGCCGTACTGTGAGGGAAGAAGAAGACGTCTTCGCTGGACGACGACACACCGTGTCGCCCAGCCCCTCGACCGCCACGACGACTACTACCGACGCTTCGCCAAGACGACCATCGTTTAAACGGTCCTTTTCAGGGGCACTAAAAACTAAAGGTTTCAACTCGCCACTTAATTTTGCCATCCGGTGATAAGTGGCGCCCGAGCATGGAGCAAGGAAGGTATGAAAAGATTTTCATACTGGATTAGCACCTGGGATGAGAGAAAATCAAGCGCCCAAAACAACACAACTGCCTGCAGCTTGACGAGGCTGGACTGCTTCGCTCTCGCCTGCAGCCCCCGAATTTCACCCGGCAGCACAGTTCTTATTGGGGGGGGGGGGAATTGCACCCGTCATCCCCTTTGATTAGTTACTGTGCTGCTGGATATCAAAGCTTCCGATATAGCACCAGAGGGAACCGCCAATAGTTCCTTAAGGGGCGGTAGACCTGTGGCGGCGTACCGACAGAGGCCTTTGTCGCCAAGGTCAAGAACAATAACCGCCCCTTCCACAGCGCTCTCGGCGACTATATAAAGAGCGCTCCACTGAGCCGAAGAGATTCGATTCCACGCCACTCTACAGCATCGACGAGACTTCCTACATCGGCACACGGCTACCGGGCTCCAGTGAAGACTCATCGACGACCTTGCAAGAGAGAAGATGATGCTTCCGCTCACCGACCCGACACCGTAAGCCGTCGACCGGGACCGTCATCGCCCGCTGCCGCGAGCGATGCCCACAGCGGTCCCTCGACCGAGCCTTACACCCACCGGATCCGATGAAGCAGCCATCGACACACTATTGGAAGGGAAAAGATGACATCTCCGCTGGACGACGACACACCGTGTCGCCCAGCCCCTCGACCACCACGACGAATACTACCGACGCTTCGCCAAGACGACCACCGTTTAAAAGGCCCTTTTCAGGCCACCAAAAAGTAAAGGTTTCAACTCGCCACTTAATGTAATCATACGGTGACCGTCTGTTAAAGAAAATTAGTTACATTATAAAAATAAATACCTATGTTATACAATTAACTTCCTTAAAATATTAGGCCTACGTTTAAGAAACTTTAAATAAAATAGGTTATTAATGGCTGAAATAAAGTACAACAAAATAAAACCCGGACGTCTGTTCTCGACTCGTTCGGTAGAATTCTAACTACAATATGGCTGCCGCGCCTACACTATCGGCAGCACTCCGCGTATTCCCCATACACCAATCGTTCTTAGGCTCGCCAGCCCCAATGCAAATCATCGAGTTGGTATGAAATATATCGATCGGTATATGTGAGTGTGTGAAAAGGGAGCGGGGGCGCGTGTGTAAGCAAAATATCTCAAGAACCGAATATCGTATTTTTACTTTCTCTTGCCCTATATGAATAATTTAATTAAGTAGTTTGATTCATCAGTTTTTTGATTTTCATCAAAATCGGTCAACCGGAAGTATAAGTTTGCGGTTTTCGTGCGGTTTTTCACTTTATCACAATATCCTCAAAATAGGCTCCAACGATTTTTTAAAAAATTGCCTCATTTACGACATTTTCTATGCTCCACGAGATAGGGGATGTTTGCTGAAATTCTTGGAGACCTGTGCTTCCGTGGTAAAAAATAGTTTGTTTAACATTACAGCCTTAATATGCATTCTAGAGCAAAAGTTTATATGATCAAAGCAGTAGAACATTACAATACCTACAACTTTTATTTCAAACCTTTTTGTACAACGCATTAGTAAATAAGTTATAATTTTTTTTTTTGAATATTGCGGCCTTAGTATGCATTTTCCCCATACGTATTTAAAGCACAGTTAAAGGATATAAGAAAATCTACAACTTTTATTTCACACATTTTCTTAAGAGCTTAGTTTAGCGTCAGTGATTACCCATATTTTTAAGTCGATCAGAGGTTGATTTTCTTTGTCATTCACCTATGAATAAAATTAGATTATGCTTTTCATTTTAAATTGTTTTCTAAGATTAAACATAGGTTATATATTTTATTATTTAAATTGGCTAGAGAAAGTCGCGTGATTGTTTTTGTTTAGGTCATCGGCCGAAAGGCTGGTTTGAACCGGTAGAGATTTTACTAAATAAAACGAGGAGTGAGGTGGTTTACAATGCCTTCCTCACTGAGTGGAAAAGTATGCTTATCAGCATGCCCGGGCCTCTGAAAAGCATCTACTTTCCACCCTGCAAATGATACCTTCACTTCATTCACCACAGGGGCTGGCTGTATAATGAAATTCATTACTTTCAGAGGAGATAACTCTGATTAGTACCTTTTATACCTCTACATTTTCTGTTCTTAAATGATTCAGTCATTTAATTGGCTCACCATGTGATAAAGAACAGAACTATTTTTTTAGCCCTGCAACGAACAGATTGAGTGTAAAAAATTTGGCACTCCACCTGTCTGTTAAGGGCAGGTGATTGTTTTACACTAGATTTTTTTTATAGGTACATATTAACACAGATTTTTTAAAAATCGCTTCATATAGGTCTAATACATTTTTACTGCTCTACAA
This sequence comes from Catonia carolina, assembly GCA_035578175.1. Taxonomy (NCBI): domain Eukaryota; kingdom Metazoa; phylum Arthropoda; class Insecta; order Hemiptera; family Achilidae; genus Catonia; species Catonia carolina. The sequence continues at coordinate 22,916,110 of JAQMRL010000012.1, forward strand.
GATAGTGAAAGCGGTATGTACGCTGAAATAAATGGACGGCTTCGTTCTCGCGGTAAAATTTTTTTTTTTATATTACGGCCTTAATATGCATTTTATAACAAAAGTACCTACACATATAAAAATATTTCAAAAAAAAATCCTAGAGCGCTTTGTTTAGCGTCAACTTGTGATTTTCTGTATTCTATACTTGAAATCGGTAAATATTTAAATTTTTAAAGATTGCGGTGTTTGTATGCATTTTACGATAAAAGTGTTGTAACGCCTAAGCCCCCAAGTTTGTTCGGGAATTGGGTGTGATAAATAATATCCAAACTTACATTAAAGTTGTAGCAATTAATTATTTATTGACACAATTAATAATAATTATAATTAATTATTAAACTTAGCTTACTAACAAAATACAATTAGATTAGCCTACTTTAACTAAATTAATTACAAAACTTAAGTCTAAACTAAACTTGGTTATAAGTAAGATAACGCAACTTAACCAATTATTTACCTGTCCACAACCACTTGATACCACCTGTACACATACGTACTGTTAACGTAATTCAGAATCGATCCCGTAAACACTGATTCGAAACGGCCAACAAGACTTTCCATTCACAATTCATAGTACTTACTAACTACAAAGGTGTTAACGGTTTTTATTCCTGTGATCTGATGGTTTCTCCGAACAATCAAGACTTTTATAACACTTTATTCGTTTTACTGGAACACGGTAGAAGAAATAAAAATAAAAATAAGTTTCTGCTAGTTTTGATTTCCAAGAATTCCTTTTCAAAACATTTAATTCATCGCAATCCATTATACTTGTTTAATACACTTCAACACATACAGTAGGCTATTTCTCAAAATAAACAATCTATTCCCTCAGCCATTTCTAGAATATCACTGTACATAGTTAAATACAGTGTACTACTAAGGTTATAGAAAATTGAAAAAACTACAAATTTTATTTCAAGCATTTTTTCTCAAGCGCATAGTTTAGCGTCAATTAGTGATTTTCCGTTATTTTGAAGTCAAAGAGATGTTGATTTTAATTTAGCTTCATTCATTCGTGATTAAAATTAAGTTATTTTATTCATTTTACATTGTTCACTAATCATTAAACTTAAGTTATATTTATTATTGTTTACATTGGCAAAATAAAGTCGTGTGATTGTTTTTAACACCAGATTTTTTAAATTTCAGGATGGGATTTCCAGTTACTATAATAAGTATGTTTGTCGCAACACTTTATCTTCTAGTAGTACATGTGTGGATTGAATGGAACATGTAGAGTGCATACATTCTAAATACAATAAACAATAATTTATTTAAAATAAATTAAAAATTTATGTAAAAAGTAATTATTACTTTTAATACATTAAACAAAATATCATATAAATATTTTGGATTAAAAACAGGAGAATTTAGTAATAAGGAAAAAATAATTTACAAATAAGTAAAGTAATTGGAATTGGTCAATTTGGAAAGCCCATAAGTCAAATAATTAAATTTTGGGGAACTTAAAAAACTGTCCTGTTACTATTTTATTATAAAAAATGAAATAAAAAATAAAGTTTGTGTATAAGAATGGTTACCAATCTGTTTTCTTCTCACACTTTTTGACTACATTTTTTATTTATTATTAACCCTTCTATCAACCCTTCCCCCACTACCTGTTTGGAGGGATGTTAAAGGTGATGTGAGAAGGATCTACAATTATTTATAAATGAAAAGCTGTATGTAATACTTAATTATTTACCGTGATGTAGTGACTAGCGCGCTAGCCTGCAAAGCGAAAGGTCCCGGGATCGATTCCCGGCTAGGGTCTGGGAATTTTTACACATTAAAACCAACCGTTATAGTACCAAAACCAACAAGTAGCAGTCGATGCGACTTTAAATAACAAAAAAAAAACTATAATACAGAACACATCTTACGTTATGTGTTCCCTAGGGTACTGAGTTAGATTCCCGGTCAGGTCTGGAATTTTTCCATTACTCATCTTCATCTATCATTTTTCTCATCGTCTGCATTAGCAGTCATTGCAAAATAGTCAGACGTAAAACAAAAATTTAATGAATAATAAAATGAAATAAATAAATATACATTCATAAAAATAGTCTGTGGAAGTTGAGCAGTCTATGCCTGTTCGGCCGCTCATCATTCCTCTTTTGTCATCAAATGGCTTGTGATTACGCGTACGATGATAATAAATAAATTTTTTATTGTAAAAATTAGTGATAAAAGAAAATAAACATAAACTAGCTAAATGCAATAGCATTTCTTGGAAACAATACATTACATTCATTAACCAATAGAAATAACTTTCCTAGAAATACTGTACAGAAATAAATATTATTGTACTCGGATTTATCTAGTTTACTTTTACCTTTTTTTCACTATATTTTAAACGATGAAAAATGTATTTATTTATCCATTAAAAAATATAATCACTTTCATTCTTTTATGTAAATTTATCGAAAACATTTAACATTTTATCACGCGTAAATCCATAACTTATTTTTTTTATTTTCTTTCACAATACTACATTTTTATTTGTGGCTCTTTCATAAGCACGGAGGCTTTCTTCCCTAATTTCATCTTTAGAAAGCCACTCAAAAAATTACATGTTAACATTTATTTTTTGTTTTGACTCCTCGTATCCAGACATTTGTGCGTCATTATAAAAACAAAATTTTAAATAATACACACTTGTAAAAAATTAATCTTTTTTTAGTATTCTATTACTTGAGAAAAAGTCAAATTTATGTGATTTTTTTAGGGATTATGTGTTTACAATCAAATAATCCAAAAATGTAATAAATAAAATAAAGGCAAAATTTCGAATTATGCGCTTTCTGAAATGACTGATTCATTTAGATACTGAGCGAAATAAATTTACTAATTAGTAAAATAATAAGTAAACATACTTATGAATATTATTATTTATTTTAAGTAAATGAATAATATTATTAGTATTATTTATATATTAGCAAAGTTGTAAGGAATGTTCTGCCCATAACAGACAGGTGGAGTGTCAAATTATTTACACTCAATCTGTTCGTTGCAGGGCTAAAATAAATAGTTCTGTTTCTTATCACATGGTCAGTCAATTAAATGACTGAATCATTTAAGGACAGAAGAGGTAGAGGTGTAAAAGACACTAATCAGAGTTATCTTCTCTGAAAGTAATGAATTTCATTGTACAGCCAGACCCTGTGGTGAATGAAGTGAAGGTGTCATTTGCAGAGTGGAAAATATGTGCTTTTCAGAGGGCCCGGCATGCTGATAAGCGTACTTTTCCACTCAGTGAGGAAGGCAATGGTAAACCACCTCACTCCTCGTTTTACTTAGTAAAACCTCTAGAGGTTCAAACCAGCCTTTCGGCTGTTGACCTAAACAACAACAACAAGGAATGTTATTGTTCTACGTAAACAACGAGGGTGTATCAAATATAAACGTCTGATTTTCTTAAAAATTCCGGAAAGGTCCTAGACCTGGAAGGCGTTGATGTGCAGGTACATCAGGGGTTGACATGCAGGATGTGTCTGTCTATAACTTGATGGCCTCCGGCAGAGAGGAGCAATATCTGGATTGTGAAACCACTAAAGGAAACATTACCAAGTCTTTTTAAGTAACTGAAACTTGTCGGAAATTACTTATTATTATAAAGCAAATTATTTCGCATGTTTTTTGTTCTATAAATTTATTTCGAAAAACACGATTAATGAACACGATTAATGTATAATTTAGTAAAAGTTTTGAGTTTTATTTTCGAAGAAAAAAAAGCGTTTTTTTTCAAATACATTGTCATTGTTCAACAACCATTTCATGGATTAACATAATATTTGGCAGGTTTGTTCTGTAACACTTATAGAAAACGATGATGCAATAAAATTTAACACAAAATCATTACTTTTTAAGTTACGAAATATTTTTATAAATAAATTTTGTAAAATCGCGAAACACGAAATGAAGTCAGCATGCGAGAAACTTTTCGGTCTTTAATTATAACTGTACACATGTAGAAAATTAAATAAAGAGAAAATTTTCAATTAATTTTTAGTGAAAGAATTATTTAAATTAAACGTAATTTCCGGCAAGCTTTAGTTACTTAAAAAAATTATAAATATTATCTGAAATAGGTTTACAATCCGCATATTACTCCTCCTGCTTCCTCTCTGCCGTAGACCATCAAGTTATTAACAGACAGTAGTCTGTACCATTAGAGAGAGAGAGAGAGAGAGCGAGAGAGAGAGAGAGAGAGAGAGAGAGAGGGGAGAACCAACCGCAACTCTCTCGAGTCCATTTCGTTTTGAAAGGAACATTGTGCGAGAAAGAAGTGCAAGTCTCTGTGGAGCAGCAGGTCATCTCTTAAGGAGTGTGAGTAAACCCAACCGAATTTTGGAGCGATTATAGACACAGTTTGGAGACAACACCCTGTCAAGAATTCGTGTGTTTGCTTGTCACAAAGAATTTTCCGAGGGACATGGAAGGTCAAGAACGAGCGTGACCAAGTCCTACATTAAGGCGGTTCAAAATCTTATAGAGGGTGCTTTTCATGTTGATTTTGTCTACGATCGTCACACAATTATTGCGCAATATTATTGTGAATTATTGGATGCCGGAAAATTATCATTCCGAAGGAAAATTAAGAAGCAATTGGCCATACGTGTCATTCTTTTACATGACTAGGCGGTTAAAGATAAGATGAAAAAATTGAATGCATTAGATAGTACCCGCTAAAATATCCACTTCGTAGTCCAGACTTATCACCTTGTCACTACCATCTTTATGGACCCTCTCAAAAAGTGCTTGGAGGCCAGCGTTTCGATGACAACAAAGCGGCGGAAACGTTTGAGCTGCAATGGCTACAATAACGTGCGAAGAGTTTATACGATGATAGAATAAAAAACTTAATCCGATGGGAAAAATGCATTTCTAGGGCGTGGGAGTATATAGAAAAATAGTAACCTATAGATTTGTAAGCTGAATTAAATACAGTTACATTTTTTAAAAACCGAATCCCGTTTATATCTGATACATCCTCGTATTATTATGTTGAGGTAATTTTAAGAAAAATATCTATAAAATACTTAAAATGTATTTATGTACAGTTTTAATAGGCCCTATAAATATATTTCAATTTACATCAACAATTATTTAAAATATCATTGTATGGTAATATTTTATACCGAATTCATTTTGAGTGCAATAAAACTCAAGAAATAAGTACTATATATTTTTTAAGTTGATTATGTCGTAAAATTTTTAAACTCAAATTATAGAAAAATATGTTTTGTACCTTAGGGTCAGTTTTGAACATGTTAAGTAACTTTAAAGATTGTTGGAATAGCTTTTTGCAGAACATTCTTTCAACGTATGTCTTTACCTTTGTTTATTCCGTCCTCGATACATAACCTAGTCTTACTAAAACCTAACCCAATCTAAAACTTTGATTTTACGAATAGATTTTAATAAGGTATAAAAATAATGTTTTAAAATTTGTATTTTAGTATTAATATTAATGTATTTTTTTATATAAATATTCTTTGGTCACACAAGGAAAGAAACATAAAATAATGTAGGCCTACTTCGTGGTAGAATGTGACAAATTAATATTTTGTCAAAAGAAAAATTATATATGTCTCATATTGTTGTTAATATTAATAATAAGTTATTGTTATTTATTTTGGTAAATAAAAATTAATTTGTTTTATTATTTTTATTTTTTATTGCTTGCTTTAGAGGGGTGGGTTATATGAATTAGTTCATTACTTTCCCTGTGCCATAATTCTTTTACACATCATTTTGGGTAATCCGTACTAATTTAACATGTTTTTTAAACGTGTTTTAAAACACAAACTAAATAACTGTTCAATCGTGCATTCGGTACTAACGTATGGTATTATAGGGTGGGGTGATATTAACTTCTCTTCTTTGAACTCTCTATAGAAAGTTTAGAAGCTGATTTTATGAATAATTAATAAAAAAAAAAAACAAGTAAGGTATCCCATCGGAGTAGCTTTTTCAAGAATTCAGCGTTCTTGATATTCGCCAAATATTTGCATGAGAAGGTCTTATTTACGCTTTTAAAAATATTAATTATCTTACTACCAGAGCTCACCTTTATAATACAATAAACAAGGAACTCTTGCTTTTACATAAGGCGTCAAAAACTTTATACCAAAAGTATTTCTGCTTCTTAGCACCCAAGCTGCTCAATCTGCTCCCCTTACAATTTAAATATATATGTATATACATCTCGCCAACAATTTTGCTCCCTTTCAAAAGCGTGCATTCCACACATCCCTCATCTGAAGAGTATATTCAACTTTGTTGAAAGTACACGAACATTCTGAGGTTTGGCATTGGTTTGTCCAGATATTGAAAATTGAGATTTTCATTTCATTCACTGTGGTATCATTTCATACTCCTTTCAAACTGGAGTAATTTCGCGTCCATGCATATTACCGATTTTTTTTGTTATCAGTCTCTCGACTGGTTTGATGCAGTTCTCCAAGCTGTTCTATCTTGCGCAAGTCGTTTCATATCTACATACCTATAACACCCTACATCTTTTGTGATTTGGTTTATAAACTCTAACCTTTGCCTCCCCCTACAATTCACTCCCTCAATATTACCCTCCATTATTGACAGACCAATACCTGGATGCCTTAAGATATACCCCACTAGCCTATTCCTTCTTCTGGTAAGATGATTCCATACACTTCCTTTTTCATCCACTCGCCTAAGAACCTCTAAATTACTTATCTTGTCCACCCACCTAATCTTTAACATTTTCCTATAACACCACATTTCAAAAGCTTCTATCCTCTTCCTTTCTACAGCCCCTATCACCCATGTTTCACTCCCGTATAACGTTTGGAGTGTAGACTCCAAACATAGTATTTTAAGAAATGTTTCCTAATCTGTAAATCAATGTTTGTAGTCAGTAAGCTGTTTTTCATTTCAAAGGCTTTTCTAGCTTGAGCAATTCTACTTTTGATATTACTTGTGCTTCCACCATCCTTTGTTATTTTACTCCCTAGATACCAGAATTCCCCAACTTCCTGTATGTTTTCGTTGCCTACTTTTAAGTTTCCCATCTCTTCTAAACCACTCTTGTTGCTGCACAACACTTTCGTTTTGTTCTTATTAATTTTCATGAAGTAATCCTTTCTCATGATCTCATCCATTCCATTTAAGATATCCTCTAGTTCTTTCTTTTTCTCGGCTAATACTACTATATCATCGGCGAATCTCAGCATTTGTATTGTTTCTCCTTGAATTTTTATTCCTGCGTCAAATTTTTCCTTCACTTCATTTATAGCCTCTTCTATATATGAGTTAAAAAAGTTCTAGTACTGGTGACAATGAACATCCTTGTCTTTTCTTGCATGAACACCTTTTCTTACAGCAGCCTCTTTTTCATACCCCTCAATTCTCAAAACAGCCGTTTGATTCTTATACAGACCATAGATAACTTTCCTTTCTTTGTATTTAACTCCTAGTCTTTTCAAAGTATTAAACATTTTACTCCAGTCCAGATTGTCAATATCATATTCACATATCCTAATATGTATCTACGTGTGATATTAAGAAAATGGCCTTAATATGCATTCTAGGGCAAAAATATAATCAAAATTGTAGAACAATAAATAACCTACAACTAAGAGTATTATAAAAAATATTTGTACAACGCTTAGTTTAGCGACAGTTAGAGATTTTCTGTATTTTTTTCATCAAAATCAGTAAAAAAATAAGATTTTGTTTTAATACTGCGGCCTTAGAATGAATTTTACAACAAAAATGTACATAGTTAAAGTTATAGAAAATAAAAAATCTTATACTTTTATTTTAAGAATTCCGTATTTTGAAGAACAGATTTGATTTTAATTTTGTCTCTCATTTTAAATTGTTTATTTTAATTATTAAAGATAGGTTATATGGGTTATTATTTACATTGAGAAGATAAAGTCGTGCGAGTATTTTACAGAAGATTATTTTGGCTAGTGGAAGTCTTGAGTACCTATTACAATAGATCCGTGATCACACTACATATATCAGTGTAGAACAGTGATATCCGGGAACGTATATATTAATTTTTCACGATACTATACTTTGTCTCTCTAAACATTAAACACTACATTGAATGTGTCAAGATATATAACAGAATTTATTAAGAAGAGAAAAAAGGAAATTATTCTACAATTTTAAGCCTCTGTTACAAAAAATATGGGGTTTTCCCAAAGAATTTTATGCAGTAAAAAATGTGTATTAATAGATGTCCGTATAAAAAGCCCCCCACCGTTTTTTACATTTAGGACAGACCAGACAATGCAGGTGTTCAACAATAGATGCGCGCGCATTCAAACAAACGAACATCGTACACTCTAACAATCTAAATTATCTTATTTCTTTGACAGATTTTTTTAATTTATTGTGCGGGTCGGTCGTGTTTTACTTTCTCTTGCCCTATATAAATATTTATAGGGAAGGAAAGTATTGTTTTTACTAAGAAAAACACTCTTTTAGGTTTTTAACCACTATGGTTATTGTTTTATTAAATATTACTTGATTGAAAACAGGTAAGTCTAAGTTTTATGTTATTAAAAACATTAATTTATGGAGGCCTACTTTAGTTTTCATTTAGTGTATTTCATTTTGATTCTATCCTATGAAGTGACGTTGGGTCCCTCAATGTTACCTTAATTCTTTATTTATGGTTTATTCATTTAATGTTATTCGTTAATTAATGTTATTTAAACGTATTTTTAGTGAAATGATTTTATTTTATAATTCTATTACATTATCTGTTGCAATGCTTATGATATCGCTGCAATAACGGCAACGTTTGTCAATTTCTAATAGTATACGTCTTTATTTATTATCGTACGGAACGGTTTATAAATTTTAACTTTCTCCTGCCCTGTAAGAATAAACTATTATTGAGAAGGAAAGTATCGTTTTCATGTGGATTTTTCGAGTTTGAGTTTTCACTGGATATAACCTTTTCAGATCTCCTGAACCCCAAAAACTTGTTTTTAGCGATTGGTCTGTGTGTGTGTGAAATAATATCTCAAGAACGGATAGCGTACGAATTCGAAACTTGGAGATTAAGTTAGGTATCACTACGGTACCCGACGTGAACATTTTCATAAAACTTTGTCAACCGAAAGTTGTAGTTTATTCATGTAATTTTTCACTTTTTGTGATTATCTCAAAAACGGCTCCTACGATTTTTTTAAAAATTCGCCTCATTTACTACATTTTTTATGCTCTACAATTTAAGCTAAGTGTCATGTCTGCCGAAATTCTTTGGAAAGCTGTGCTCTCGTAGAAAAATGTTTTATTTTTTAGATTGCGGCCTTAACAATAATAATCCATTGTAGGGCAAAAATGTATATAATCAAAGTAATAGAACATGTAAAAACCTTAAAATTGTTATTCCAAACATTTTTTTTACAATGTTTACTTTAGCGGCAATTAGTGATTTTCTGTTTTTTTTTCATGAAAATCTGTAAAGATGGGTTTTTAAGATTGTTTTACGATAAAAGTGTAGGGTATTTAATAAAAGTTGTAGAATATTTAAAACCTACATCTTTTATTTCCAGCGGTTTTTTACATAGCTTAAGTCAGCGACAAATAGTGATTTTCTGTTTTGTTTCATAAAAATCTGTAAAAATGGGATTTTTAAGATAGCGGCCTTAGTAGACCTACTTATTGTAATAAATTTCTAAGATTTTGTCTCCAAAATCTTCTCAATTCATTTACAATTCCGTTTTTTTGATTTTTGTGCCGGATTTATTTTATTTTAAGGGTTATGTATTTTTCTTCATTGAATCTAATTATTTTATTCATTTATTTCCAGTTGGTTTTATTTCACTAGATTTTTATTCTGTATTTAAATTTATGTTTTTAATTCTTAGGCTTACGTCCGGTGTCCGATTTCATTTTTGTCGTTACATCTTTATTGTTCATTTACTCGCACGTGTAATTTGTATCTCTCTCTCTCTCTTTCTATCTTACACGTTTGATTCTCTCTCTCACTCTCACTGTAACCGTCGTTTTAATTTTCCATATAATTTTCCTCGTTTAAATTCTTAGTATTTCCGATGTATCGGCATTTTTCGCCGCCTCGAACGCTTCCATTCGTGAACGTTAGGGGAATGACCTTCTTTTGCGTTTGTGTGCGTTGAGTTTTTACGTTTTGTCTTGGACAGGATGTCGAACCGATAGCATCAAATTTTACAGGTAAATTATTTTTCTTTCCCAATATGGGAAAATTACCTAAATTAAAATTTAAGTACCATGAGTAATAATTTTTTCAGGTTTTAACAAAAATATTTTTTTTTATTTCAATTTATAATGTTTCTTAATATTATTATGGTGTTTTAAATATCCTAGTTATAAATAAATCTCTTTTTTTTAACTTTTTTTAAAATTAATTTTAAGTAACAAAACTTTATTAAATTCAGTATCTTTTTTTCTTTAAATTTTTTTTAAAATCTTAATATGACAAATTTTCTTTTAAACTCTTGTTCAACGACCACTGAGTTACTTAAATTTTTCTAAGGAACTCTTTTACTAAATTTCATCTTACAATTCATTTTTTTTAATGTCTTAATTTTATTTAGTTTTTTCCCCGAAAAATAAATACATTACTGTATTTATTTTTCTTCACCTTAAATTATTTATTAAACTCTGCCCAAGAGATTTTTTTCCCGTTTCAGTCCAAGGACTTTAAAAATAGTTTTTCTTAAATATTCCTATTAATTTATTATATTCATATTAAGTATTTTCTATTGTTAAATCAAGTTTTGTTAAAATTAATTTATTCCAATTTTATTTTTTTTTAAACTGTATTGTTATTTAACTAATTATTTTTTTCAAATTTTAAATGAATTAACTGTTTTACTTAAAATCATAATATTATTTATTTTATTTAGTTTTTAGTTATTCATTAATAAATTATTTTAGCTACTCATTATTTTTTTTTCATTATTTTTTTCTGTGTCAAATGTCATTGCGTCTAGACCTGTGTGGTTCTTCAACCAAACCTCTGCAGTACTAAAAGCGAGGTTTTACCATCATTTGAGCTACGTTATTTGAATCGCTGGGTTGCCAATTAATCCCTGAATCCAATTTCAGTTTCTGGTTGGATTCTAAAATTGGATGGTGGAGCCCCCGAAAATCAATGTTTCAATGTTTTGTAGTTTGGACTGCTTTTCTCTTCGTCTTATGGTTTTGATGTGGACCGCCCTTGGGGTTGCCCGGTGGCAACTACAATGGTGTTCGTCCACTCCGAATTTCGGTGAAGGGAAAACGCTGTCTACGCTACCGAACTTTGCAGTTGCCAATTTATATACTACAAAATTGGTGGAGGCTCATTTATATATTACAAACTGGCGGAGCCTTCGTCTTTCCATCACATAAATGGTGGAGGCACCTTGTTGAATTTTACAACATCTTTCCACTACATTATGCATTTTACGACAAAAGTGTGTAAAATCAAAATTATAGAACATTTAAAAAACCTAAAACTTTTATTCAAAAAATTTCCCTCTTACAAAGCTTAGTATAGAGGCAATTAATGATTCTCCGTATTATTTAGTTCTATCGAGGTTGATTTTTATTGATTTATGTGTTATTTTTTTTAGCCCCAATTCTAGTGTTTTACGTAAGATATTTAAAAAATTTGGTGTGAAACACTCACACAACTTTCTCTTGCCAATGCAAATAATTAACAATAAACCTAACATTAGTAATAAAACATTAGAAATAAACAAAAAACTAACCTTATTTTAATCATGAATGAAAGACGCAAAATGAAAATAGACCTCAGTTTGGCTTAAAAATACAGAAAATCACTCTTTCACGCTAAACTAGGCTCTGTAGAGAAAAATGCTCTAAACAAAAGTTGTAGATCTTTTAATTTTCTATAAATTTAATTATATACACTTTTGTCGTACACTTTTGTCGTACACTTTTTGTACTAACTGTTTGTACAGTCATGTGGTGCAATGATACTGTGATTGCTAATACATTATGTATGTACGTACATATTCATATAGTTTGAATAAGTGCTGAGTATACACTGCTGTTATATTGCAATCTCTTTTTTCACCCACGCATCAAAAAAATAATAAAAAAAACAGTGCTAGTAAAGATTAAATATTTTGGTTGGTTCGATAATATTTTGTTTTTATTTAAAAACAACCTACTTGTTCTGCATTTAAAATTCAGTACTCATGTGAATTAGTAGGCAATGAAATACAAGTTTTGTTTATGGTTCCCTATTACTTTTCAATTGGAATTAAATTCAGCGAGGAGAAAAGTAAAGTTGCAGAAGAGATGTAAGAAGTGAAAGGCAGGGACATGTAATAAGGTAAATGGAAAGGTACTGGAGGAAGTTAAGGAATTCACAAATTTAGAGACTGTCATTACATGGAAAATTGGAAAAGGAGTTAAGTAGAAGGTTGCAGAAACCAAGTGTGCGAAGCTTAGCTTGGGATGAAAAATTTCCTGTGCACTGTAAAAAAATTATTTAGGCCTGTAATGCATACCATGTACCAATTACTTATATAGCAGAAACATGGACAGGTGGAATGAGGCAGAGAATAGAATGCAAGAGGCAGAAATTAAAATCAAGAGGAGTATGCTAGAAAAGACAAAAAGAGATAGAATTCGAAATTACCTAATTTCAATGGACAGGCTGAAAAGGAGGGTTGAACGAACAAAGCTACAATGGTTTGGTCATGTCAGTAGGATGGAGAGAGTAGAATGCCCAAAAGGATGCTGTAATTGGAGATGTGAGGGAAAAATACCAAACGGTAGACCAAGAGTGGTGATAAATAGGGAAAAAATGCAATACTAATAGAGCTGTGGAGGAGAGATGGTTTAACGATATAGAGACATGAAGAGGAGTTTTGTTGGACCTGACCCGAGGACATATGGAAGAGGGATGCCAAGAAACCTATTCAACAGACACCAATTTCATTGACCTTCTATTGTCATTTGTTACAATATTAAAGTTTCCATCTAAAGTAAAAGTTTGCTTCTGGAAGTGAAATAACAGAACCTTTTCATGCTTCAGTTATGAAATTCTTAAGTCTGCCAAAATCTGTTCAACCATGCTGCTAAACATAATAAGTCATTAATTTTTTTGTACTCTTGCTTCTTGGCATTCCTTCTTTTTATAGAAGTAGGTTATTATAATGGTAATTTCAACATTGGGTATCACTCCTTTGAATAAATTTATAAAGGAGCAGTTGTACCATTCTCTTCAGTTCTTCAGCCATGAGGCTTTTCATTTTTCACTCTGATTATTTTACTTTCTCTTATCGTGTATGAAATATAGGAAAGGAAAGTATTAATTGATTTTCTAAAATCGAGTTTTCACTTGAAATACATGTTTTTGGCGCCCTTGAATCCAAGAAAACATGTTTTTACCAATTGGTCTGTGAGTGTGTGTGTATATATGTCTGTGTGAATGAAATATCTCGAAACCAAAGTAGGATATTGTAAAACTTTCATTTCAAGCAGTGTTTCTACAGCGCTTAGTTTCGCGTCAATTAGTGATTTTCCATAATTTCTCATTGAAATCAGTAAAAAAATGGGTTTTTTAAGATTGCGGCCTTAGTACGCATTTTATAATAAAAGTTGTTGTTTAGGTCAACAGCTACAAGGCTGACTTTTTTTGTTTTACGTCTGACTGTTTTGCTATTTCTGCTAATGCTGATGGTGGAGAATGATGATATTTGAAAATGAGTGATGAAAAAATGCCAGACCTGACCGGGAATGGAACCCGGGACTCTGGCTTAGAACAAAAAGCTGGTTTGAACCTCTAGAGATTTTACTAAGTAAAACAAAGAGTGAGATAGTTTACCCTGTCTTTCTTACAGAGAGGAAAAATATGTTTATCAGCATACCAGGCCCACCAAAAAGCATCTACTTCTACCCTGCAAATGACACCTTCACTTCATCCATCACAGAGTCTGGTTGTATAATGAAATTCATTACTCTTAGAGCAGATAACTCTGACTAGTTTCTTTTACACCTCTACCACTTCTGTTCTTAAATGCTTCATTCATATAATTGACTGACTATGTGATAAGAAACAGAACTATATTTTGCAGTCCTGGAACTAGTAGATCGAGTGCAGATAATTTAACACTCCACCTGCCTGTTATGGGCATACAATAAAAGTATTTACAACTAAAGTTACAGAAAATTAAAAACCTACAACTTTTAATTCCAACATTTTTTTTGCTAAGCTTGGTTCAATAATTAGTGATTTTCTCTATTTTTAAGTCTAACAGAGGTTAATTTTCATTCAGCGTCATGCACTCATGATCAAAATTAGGTAATGTTTTTAATTTTCAAAAATAAATCATCATAATGCATCCTGCAGTTTGAAATTATTTCTATTTCACATAATAAATTTATATAATAAATTCACCAACCTGCTTTTTAGACTGTGTCACCTTTATTTTTACTTTCTCTTGCCTATATGAATATATAGGAAGGAAAGTATTGTTTTCATGTCGATTTTTCGAAATCGAGTTTTCACCGGATCTATACGTTTTCAGACCCCCTGAACCCAAAAAACATGTTTTTAGCGATTGGTCTGTGTGTGTGTCTGTGTGTGTGTGTGTGTGTGTCTGTGTGTGTGTGTGTGTGTGTGTGTGTGTGTGTGTGTCTGTGTGTCTGTGTGTGAACAGAATATCTCAAGAACGGAACATCGTACGATCTTGAAACTTGAAACTTAAGTTACATACCACTACCGGACGCGACACGAACATTTTCATCAAAATCGGTCAACCGGAAGTAGTAGTTTATTCGTATAATTTTTCAGTTTTTTGCGATTTTCTCAAAAACTGGTCCTACGATTTTTTTTAAAATCGCCTATTTTACTCAATTTTTTATTCTCTACAAGATAGGGTAGGCGCCATGTTTGCTGAAATTCTCGGTGAGGCTGTTTTCACGTAAAAACGTTGTTTTTTTAAGATTACGGCTTTAATATAAATTTTAGCGCAAAAACTTATATAATAAAAGTTGTAGAGAATTTAAAAACCTACAACTTCTGTTTCAAACATTTTTTTGTATAACGCTTAGTTTAGCGGTAATTTGCGATTTTCTGTTTTTTTTCTCACGAAAACGTGAGAAAAATCGATTTTTTTAACATTTCGGTCTTAGTATGCATTTTACGACAAAAGTGTATATAATTAAATTTATAGAAAATTAAAAGATCTACAACTTTTGTTTAGAGCATTTTTCTCTACAGAGCCTAGTTTAGCGTGAAAGCGTGATTTTCCGTATTTTTAAGCCAAACTGAGTTCGATTGTCATTTTGCGTCATTCACTCATGATTAAAATAAGGTTATGTTTTTGAGGTTAGTTTTTGTTCATTTCTAATGTTTTAATACTAATGTTAGGTTTATTGTTAATTATTTGCATTGGCAAGAGAAAGTTGTGTGAGTGTTTCACACCAGATTTTTATTCTTACTTACACGTGTTTCGGTGGATTTACCATCATCAGAGTAAATAAAAAAATTGAAACTAAAAAAAATTTTATCTCACTTATTTAAAATTTACAGAAGATGATACATCTTGAGTCATTTGTATAAAACTGATTTAAAATTAATTTATTTTAATTTATCCCTTCTCATATTTGCTGTAGATAGCAGCAGCAGTCAATATCACTTCATCATTCCTAAATTTCACCTGTTCATTCAAAATGTCCTGCTTTTGCTCTTTTAAATATTTATAAATATGGAACATCTCATATTTTTCAATTTTATTTTTATTTTCTATATTACATTGTTCTATTATATTAAAATGTTCATCTATTTTACCAAATTTATGCTTTTCTTCTTTTATATGATTGGTATAGTTAGATATAATGTAGTCACATTTCAGTGTTTTTTTATGTTCATTATACCTCACTTGAAAATTACGACTAGTCATACCAATGTAATTTTTTTTTTAACAATCCTCATTACCTTGTTTTTAATTTTACATTGTTTACTCATGATTAAACATAGGTTATATTTTACATTGGCAAGAGAAAGTCGCGTAAGTTATCTGTGTGACTTGTGTCTTGCAACTTGTTGTCTGGCGAGTAACACCAGATTTTTCCTGTATAATCAGTTGTAATATCAGTCCTTACCATTTCCGCACACAATTTCATTTTTTATGCTTGATCGTTATTTTAATGTAGGCTTATTATGGTCCCTCAGTTATGAGAACCTACTCTTTCAATTTGGATGTTTATTGTTAAGCCTACCATAATTAGTGCTTTGGAAATAACCTTGAATTTAGTTTCCTTGGTGCTGATTTTCAGGACATATCCTAAAACCAATCATGTTTAAACATTATTCTTTGCAAAGCTCATATTGCTAGTTGGTAATTTCCTCTACACTTTGGATTAAATATTCTGTCCAGAATTTCATGACGTGACATGTAGATTGATGACTGAGGACACTGTTGGATGAATAAATATAAATTATCCATCCACATTTATGTATCAACCATTCAAAAATGTCTTTAAATTTCTTCCATTGCATTAAATGTCAGGGTCCTTTGACCAATGCATCAATTTCAAAAAATCCTCCATGTTGGAAACCCAATTATCTGGTTTGACATGATCCTTCTTTGTATGATTATTTTATTTATTTCCATTAAAAATTTTAATTTGTAAAAAAATAATATCTTAAATGAATCAGGATGAATGCATTAATGATTTTAATTAAATATATTATCAACTAGACTGGGTCTAAAGGTTCCCCCCATGCAGGAGTGAGGAGATATAGATTGTTTATCACATCTAATGAGATCCAAAATGCCTCACCTCTGGCCCATTGTGTTGGTATTGCAAATGATTTTGGAAACGAAGTAGACTTTAACTCGAAAATTGAAATTTTTAAGGTGGAATTACTGAAGAGTGTGATTTGACGTAACTGACTGAGATAGTATGTTGATATAATTTATGTTTTTATGTTCAAGCCATTTGTACCTGCGTGTTATGTGTGTCTATGTTCATGTCTTCGTGTCTGCAGACGTTCTTCGTGAATAAGTATGTTGATATATGATTTGGTAAATTTGGAAATGATAATAATAAATAGGAGTGGTGAAATATATTATATAATGAATCATAGCAAGTATATTAAGGCTGTTTGCTGTTCTACTTGCTGACAGGCTTCCGTACCTGGCTGCACACTGTTCTGTGGGAGGAGACGGCATGGTGTAGGGGAGTGTAGGAGCCCTGAAAAAAAAATAAGTACACAACAAAAATTCATGAACATTAGACCTAAGCCCATAGATTATGCAAGGATTTCTATGTAAGAATCACAAAGCATTATTACTAAAGATTCAGTAGAGGTATGGTAATTATTATGACTTTGTAATGACATGAAATTGGTTTAATTATGCCCTTATCTGATTGGAATAATGTTACACATAATAAACATTATGATCGCCAAGAGAGTTGGTTTTTTTGTCAATATGGTGTTTAGATATTTTTAGAATATCTAGAAGTGGAAAGAGTATTCTGTGGGGTAGGGAGATCTTTGCCATGGGTTTCAAGATAGAAATCTACAACTGCTGTGATGTGTTCCATAATATTAAATATTATCAATGCTGTATATACTGTAGATGAGTATCCAGGAATCTCAAGTTGGTAAATTTCAGATAGAAGATAGAAGTAAGGTTTAAAATAATTATTTGATCTGGTTTTATATCCAGTAAGGTGTTTGGGGATTTGGGGAAAAAAGAACATCGTGCTCACTGAATCCTTTGATATGAACTCTGATACTTTAGTAGTTAAAAAATTATTTCTAATTATCATGAGCAGACTCTAAAGTAGGAGGTTGGTACAGCAAAATCTCATGAACTCAACTGATATGAACCGAGAAGGTATTAAACTTCTGAGAAATTGAGTTTTATGAAAACAATAAGAATGATTAATGACACTGTGTTTAATGTAATGTGTTTAATGTAATTTCATTTATTAGCAATAAAAACTGAATTTAATCACAATTAATAACAAACCATTGATATAATTTTTTTATTCAATTATTTAAATAAAAACCTATGAGACTCCAAAGGTTAGAGGTCATGTACCTTGAATTCCTGAATGTGAGCAGTATTTCATATTATAATTTACCAAAAATCTGAACTTATAAATGATTTTCTAGCAATTTTTCACGAATGAAATTGTTTGCTAATTAATATGATTTTAATTTAATTTTGGGAATACTGAGACTGAGCAGTTTTTCTTTTAAATTTTGGGAAAATTATTGAATTTTGATCACCTTACTAAGTAACTACTGAAAAAGTATTAATGATGATATTTCTGTACCTTCTTGAAAAGCTGTAATTTTAAAAATTTGTTTTAGTATTCTTGAAATGATATATAGAAAATGTATATTTAAATAGTGGAGTTATAACAAGGAAAAAATAACTCAATTTATTTCATGTACAACTCAGAAGCCAGCAGTAAAAGTACTGAAATATTGAATTATTTTAGGTGATTGGAAAAACTCTTTCAAGTCTGTTAGACTCTGAATTTTCTTATGAGTTTTTAATTATTTTTTCGTTTATCAAGTATGGTCTCCAGTAATTTTCATTAAACTTTAAATATCTTTTCTTTTGAAACTATATTAGGGTAAAAACGTGTTTTATAATAGCATTAAAGATGGATTATAAGATTCAGGTATTAATACTAAACTAAATACAGAAATAGAATCTGTAATTTTTTAAATTTTGAAATTTTTTTTCTATACTATTGATTTGAAAATTTTATAATTTTTCAATGAACCATTATCAGAATCGATTCAATTTTTTAATAGGTTGAGTGCAAAACTTGAAAGACTTTGTGTCTTAAATAATAAGCATTTGAAAATGCTTATGCTTCTTCTAACAATCAAGGATTAATCTTCTGCCCGTTCCGACTCTCAACAGTGACAAACTTTTGAAAAAATTGCCATCTTTTCTGTGGTCTCCCAACATCTCTCCTCCCCACCGTTCTGTATTGTAAAACACTGAGGGGGATCCTTCCCTCAGGCATTCTCTCCATGTACTCCCTCCATCGATTTTGATATTCTACAATCTTCTCATACAGGTTTTAAGCATCCAGGTCCGTTCTTACGTCCTCATTTCTTAGTTATTCTAAATGAGCTAACGATATGAGCATATCTTATTCTGTATGGCAATTGTATATTGGCAGTTGATCTTAGATCAGGATTGGTTAACATCTAATGAAAGTCAAGTGTATCCTGCCAGTTTTTTTGTAAATAAACCTTATAGCCACAGTAACATTTCGGTGATAAGGTTGAATCTAAACAGGTTGCACATTATACGCTAATGATGGATATTGCTGTAAGTCCTTTACATTGTATAAATTGTCAAAAGAGTCACATTGCTGTAAATGAGACTGGAGTAGACTGCTTTTAATAATAAGAGATGTGCAAAGCTGAATAGTGTATGAAGCAATTAGCATATGACAGAAAGGCTTAAAAGGGTTACATCAGGATTAGATGGTACACATATTAAATAAAGTAAGTAGCAGGACTAAAAAAGTAATCATTTAGATAATCATACCCATTATCCTTCTTCTAAGTTTCCTCAGATCAGGCCCAACAACTCCTCTTCACCTCTCTCTATCTTTGAACCATCTCTCTTCCATTACTCTTTTGGCAACTTATCTTTTTCTCAGATCACCCATACTAAACCTATCCACTTAACAATATAGGTAGATTTAAAAAGAATTTGTAGGTAATGAATTTAACAAGGTGTTTATTGCATAGGTACACTTGTCAGTTTTTTATCTTGACATATCCTACAATCACTCATTTTGTAGTTGATAACAAAATATTACCATTAACGCCGTAGGTTTAAAAATCCGATATTTTAACATATGCGTTTCATTTACTATCTTAAGAAGGATTTTAAAATTCCTCACTTACCCTGCAATGCAATTTGTAACACAGGCCTATTATAATTATTTGTACTACTAACCTACGTTTTAGAATCAGTATGGATTTGTATATAGAATTAGGTATACTAATATTCAGGTGCATTACCTGTACGTCAAACACGACGAATTCCATAGAAAAAATTCGAACGCTCGGTACAGATTCCAAAAATTAATACAACGGATAAAGAGTTAAAGTTCTGTTGATATAATCACGGCTAACTACAGGAGTAGTAATCCCTAACAGTGATTTCAACAGCGTGAGAGTTTTGTACTAGAAATGTCAACTGTTTCTTTTCATTAATATTTTACATTGAAACTTGTGTGCAGAGTGAAAAAGTAAAATTCAAAGGACAAAATGAAAGTAATTTCGACAAGATAATTTTAGTATTTAATAAGAAAATATAATGTATTAATTTAACAATGATCAGTGGTTACCGAGTCTACCGATAGAGTGCAGACTATACGGCTAGAAGTAGTACATTATGTAAAATTTAATGATGGTAATTATTTAATTTTATCAGTTTAATCACTCGTTTCTCTTTGAGTATTCAATGATACCGAATGTTCTATTTTAATGTATAGAATATTCACGTATAATATAAATATAAATTACGTAAATACGTATATCATGTTTGGCTTGCGTAAATATTTACGAAATACATTCATAAATAATTTCGATATAAGTTTAATGGATTAGTTTATATTATTAATACGGCATGATTTCCTCCTGCGCCCCTATTATTATCATGTACATGCAAAATTATTTCCTGCTTAAGGTCTTTTTTTTAGACAGTTCTCCTTGGCCACTCCAAGTAAATGCCTGATCAAACTCATTTTATGCGTTCTGTTTTGTAGTGTAACTTTCACATCTCGTATCCCAAATTATTTTACTTGCTAAGTATAATGTATAATATCTTACGGGACAATAAAGTATCCAATCAATTGCGTGTGTGCAACTATGTACATACTGTAATACCTTGCGTTGCCGAGACTCGTACGTCTACGTAGACGTAGATGCGGGGGTGGGGGTGGGGGTGGAAGAAGCTTAACCTTGTTGCCACGTCTTTTAATCGGTTGTGTTCTTTTCTCTTCCTGCTAAAGTTGCCTTCCGACGTCAACATACAACTAGTAGTACAATAGTTAACTATTATTAACTATATAATAGTTAACAAATAGTTAACTATTGTAAGTAAATGATGAATGGGTATTAACATTGCACTGTCATGTTTGTTATGCGTTAGCTGGAAGGACAGGCCCCAGGTATGCTAATAAAAATAGGTAGTAGGCCTAGTTACAACGCGGCAACACGGTTAAGCTTCTTCCACTCCTCCGCAGCATCTATCATTATTTATATATTTAAAAAAATCTACCGAATAACTGGTCAATCGCTGTTCCATAATATTAATAAATTTGTATTCATTTTTTTACACTGAACACAATGATTTTTGGAAATTGTCGAATTAATGAGCGGTTAGGTACGGAGTTAACAGGGGTTCAGAATTTTGCTAATAACTCAAAATTTAAATTTGCTACAAATCTGAAATTTCGTACGTACAATAACAACATACAAGTTTATATTCCAGCGAAATCTCAGATAAATCGGTCAAGCGAAGTTTGAGTTATAAGCCTCTAAATGTATCCGATCTGTTGCAGCAACAAAAAAACTGGCTCGTTTTTTCACATCATCCTGATATCGCAATATTAAAAAACGCTAAAAATATGAAACTGACATGTAACAACGCAGATTGAAATAAGCTAAATTTTGGTGTGTAGTACGTTAAAATTGAACAAGCGGTTTTTCATCGACAGTAGGCTTACGTGTTACAATATTATGCTGGTAGGTAGCGAAAGTGTTAATGGTAAAAGCCGGACGATCAAG